>RJWJ010000802.1:157249-175648 GCA_004363605.1 Indri indri | reverse complement strand
TCTACTTGTTCCAGTGCCATGTGTTGAGAGGCTTATTCTTTTTCAATTTATTTGCCTTTGCACCTTTGTCAAAAATCAGGTGCCCATATATGTGCAGTTTTATTTCTGGATTCTCTATTAGGTTTCATTTGCCAGTTTTCTTATCATTATACCAATATCACACCATCTTGGTTAATTTAGATTTATGTGAAATCTTGAAAACATGTAGCCTTACCCTTTTGTATTCTGTCTACTAGGGCTTCCATAAAACAATACCATAGACTGGGTGGCCTGAAAAACAGAAATTTATTTTCTCAAAGTCTTAGAAGCAGAAAGTCCATCATGAGGTGTCTGCAGGTTTGGTTTCTCCTGAGGCCTCTCTCCTTGGCCTTTAGATGGACCCTTCTTGCTGCCTCTTTACATGGCCTTTATCTGTGCACACGTGTCTCTTCACTTCTTCCCCTTCTTATAAGGACTGGTCCTATTTGGTTAGGGCCCCAACATTATGACATCGTTTAACCCTAATTACAAGGCCGGGCATGGTGGCTTACACCTGTAATCCTAGCACTCTGGGAGACAGAAGCGAGACGATCATGTGAGCTCAGGAGTTCGAGACCAGCCTGAGCAAGAGTGAGACCCCATCTCTAGTAAAAAGAAAAAAAAAATAGAAAGAAATTAGTTAGACAACTAAAAATATATAGAAAAAATTACCCGGGCATGGCAGCACATGCCTGTAGTTCCAGCTACTCGGGAGGCTGAGGCAGTAGGATTGCTTGAGCCCAGGAGTTTGAGGTTGCTGTGAGCTAGGCTGACACCATGGCACTCTAGCCCTGGCAATAGAGTGAGACCCTGTCTCAAAAAAAACAAAAAACAAAAAACATCTGCACTCGAGTGTTTATAGCAGCACAACTCACAATTGCAAAGATGTGGAAACAACCCAAGTGCCCATCAATACATGAGTGGATTAATAAAATGTGGTATATGTATACCATGGAGTTCTATTCAGCCACAAAAAATGGTGATATAGCACCTCTTGTATTCTCCTGGATAGAGCTGGAACACATTCTACTAAGTGAAGTATCCCAAGAATGGAAAAACATGCACCACGTGTACTCACCAGCAAAATGGTTTCACTTATCAACATCTAAGTGCACATATAATAATAATATTCATCAGGTGTCAGGCAGATGGGAGGGTGGAGATGGGAGGGAGGCAGATGGGATGGGTATACACACACTTAATGGGTGCAGTGTTCACCATCTGGGGTATGGACACGCTTGAAGCTCTGACTCAGGTGGGGCAAGGCGATATATATAACCTAAACATTTGTACCCCCATAACGTCCTGAAATAAAAATATATATACATCTTATGTTACAGGACTTTTTTTCTCCTTTTTCCTTTGGAAACTATTGTGAATAGAATGGTTTCATTTCATGTCAAGAGTGTTTATTGATAGTGTAAACTGATTTTAAAAATATTGACCTGGAATTGTGCCACCTTGCTAACCTCACTCGTGAGATCTAGTGGGCTTTTTTGTAAATTCCTTAAACATTTTTATATACTGGATAATGTCATCTGTATAAGCTTCTAATCCATACCTGGGGTACATTTGTTTCTTTACTTCTTCATTTCGTTTTGTTTTTTTTTTTTTATAATATCCCTGCTAACACTCCAGTTTATGTTGAATAGAAGTAGCTAAAAAAAGACATTCTTATCTGGTTTTCCTACTGTGGTTGCCAAACGTAGGTTTTTGCCATCACGTATGATATTTGTTGTAGGTTTCTATAGATGCCCTTCAGGGGTCTAGAAAGTTTCCTTGTATTTCTAGTTTGCTTAGGGTTTTGTCATGAATTCATGTTGGATTTGTCACATATTCCTTTGTGATTATGAAAATGATCTGTTTTTGCATTTTATTGTACTATTACAATTATTTTTAAATTTCAAAATGTTAAGGGGGTACAAATGTTTTTGGTATGTGGAGAACTTTTGCAATGCTTGAGTCAGGGCTATAAGTGTGCCCATCACCCAAACGGTCTTCATTGCACCTGTTAGGTAGTTTTTTGCTCCTCTCCCCTTCCCCGCCACCCCCCGCCCCGCTTGATTTCCATTGAGTTTTACTTTCCTCTGTGGACATGTGTGCTCATCATTAGGTTCCAATGTATTAGAGAGCACATGTGGTGTTTGTTTTGCCATTCTTGAGATACTTTGCTTAGGATAGTGGTATCTGGTTCCTTCCAAATTGCTGCAAAAGGCATTAATTCATCCTTTTTTATGGCTGAGTAGTACTCCATGGTATGCATATAGCACATGTTTTTAATCCACTCATGAATTGGTGATATTTTATTGTATTTGATAATCAGCAGGCTTAATGCCCATTATAAAAGGTTTGAGTTTGTCATGTATTACATCGACTGATTTTTGGATGTTAAATCCAATATACGTTTGTGGGATACCACCTCTTGGTGATAGTGTCTAATAAGTTTTTATATGTTTTTGCATTCAGTTTGATATTAATAGTATTTTTGATGCTTTATATTCTATATTTATTATGGATAATGGTCTGCGGTTTTATTTCCTTCTGATAATTTTGGCTGGCTTTGTTGTCTGGAAAATACTGGCCTCATAAAATAAATTAGTAAGTTCCCCTTATTCTCTTTCTTTTTGAGAAGTGAACTTGAAGAAATGACATTTTGTATTTTTTTTAGATCATCCAGTAATCATTCATTTATTTATTGGCTTTTATCTTTTTTAAAAATTTTTTTATTTCATGAAATTATGGGGTACAAACATTTCGATTACACGTTATGACTTTGCCAGATCGCAACCATGATTCGAGATGTGCCCTTCCCCCCTTACAATGCCAGTGAAGCCTTCTATGTCTCAGTTTTTCTTCATGGAAATATTTTAAATTAATTTAATGTCTTTAATTCTTACAGGTCTATTCATGTACTATATTTCATCTTGAGTTTACTAAAATAATCTGTGCAGATTGTCCAGGAATTTCTTTCTAAGTTGGAGTAATCCATGTTTCTAGATTTTCAGGGCAATTGAGATAGAAGAAAATGAAACAATAATATGGCAGAATGAGGGTTTGCCAATCCATGATGATCCCATGTCCCTGGGTCCTCTTGTAAATGGAGGAAGATTGCTGTACCTGTGTGCTTACTACTTGTATTTATTACATGAGATAAATGAGGTACATAGTCTACAACAAATTAAGAAGCTATGCCAATTATGAACAAAAGACAGACTGAAACTACCTCTCTTTTAATCAATATTTAGTTTAGACAGAAATAGAAATTTGAATAACAACACATACAAAATGACACAGTAAATAAAGAATGGTATGAAGAGATGGAAAATCTGATAAATCAGATGGTTAATATATATACATGATGTGTTAGGCACACTCCAAGCCATTTACAGGTATAATTTTAATAACAAGGAGTTTCATATATGACTCAAAATTTCACGTAAATGAGAAATTGACACCTTTACAATCATATTAGATGACATTAAAACCATCGTAGGAATCATTTATTCTGGTGTAAAACAAATGAACAGAGGTTGTTAAATAAATTTACGAAAAAGTTTGATTAGTTAATCAGGTAGACAAGTGAACAGCATTTTGGAGCACTAAACAGAGTATTAAAATAGTTTCAAAACAATGTGAAAATTCTTGAAAATTCCAAAGTTTTAGGCTTAAAACTTTCATTAACTTCATGAAAGCAGAAATCCTACAGGCAATATTAATGTTTTCTCAGTACTATAAAATGATAATAGAATTAATCGATTAAAGTGGAACTAATAAGTAACATCAAATTACATGCAAATTTATTTTAACATAATTTTTAATTACCGCTAGTATATAGAAAATCCAAGCTGAGCATTCATTTATGACATCAGAGAATTGCTAAGGAGATAGCATAGTGGCTGATGCCAAAGAACTTAAATTCATATAATTAATTTTATCAATATTATCTGATCACTACAGAAAAACAGTGATTCTTTCCATGTACAGGTATTATTCATTAACATGCAGGATTATCAGTCAAGCAAATTGTGTAAAACGTAAACTTACTTTCCAGTATTAAATAAAGTTGTACACTAAGAATGATATATCTATAAGATATATATTGTTGGCATTGTTCTAAATGAAGGAAATTGGAAAAATTTTTTGTATTTTTATTTTTAATTAACTTTCTATTTTCATTTTAAAAAATAAATAATAGGTGTACATATTTACGGGGTGCATGTGATATTTTCATAAAATCGTATAAGCCATACTGATCAAATCAGTATAATGGGAATATCCATCACTTCAAATATTTATCATTTCTTTGTGTTGGGGATATCCCAAATACTCTTCTACTTACACTGAAATATACAATCAGATATTAACTGTGGTCAAACTGTAGTGCTGTGAGACACTGTTCTGCCACAAAATATTTTTATAAAATATTTTATTCATGTATGCTTATATATGTGTTTTATAACAAATATATATATACATATTCCCAATGTTTTTTAATGCAGACAACTAAAAATTTTCAAAAGTTATAACAATCCTGATAATATCCACCAGAGCTGATAGGAAAATATGGGACCTTACTAGGTCCATAAGTTAAAAAAAAAAAAAAAAGGATCCATACGAGTTATGAAACTGAGAATCCAGATCTCCCTTCAGGTACTGGTTCATCACAATGAACTCAACCCTATGTGTATTGTCCAATTTCCCCTTTGAAATAAAGAAAAGTTCTGACTGAATTTATTCCAATGTAAGATTTCCTAAATGGGAGAAGCAATTATAAATTATGAAGCACACAAGAATAAAGAAGAAATTAGACATCATGTAAACCAGCTATGATAAATGTGCTTAAGATGTTTGAGTAAATACAATGGATAAAATATAAAATAAAAGGATTTGGAAAGTGCAGGAAATTATAAACTCAAAAGCATATTAGAAAAAGCTAAATAGAAATCAAACAATTGAAAAATAAGTACATTTAATGTAGACTGTTAGGGTTGGACATTAAATTAGGCTGACTGATGAGAGGAGCTGTGGACTGGAATATTGAGCAGAATGAATACCACTAAATAAAATAAAGAGAAACAAAGTAATAAAAATAAAAATATAATTATGGATACATGAAGAATACAATAAAAAGAAAACATAATTTAAAATATTCACTAGAATATATAAAATGATAAATCACAATAATTAAAAAATGACTTACAAATTTCCAAAATTAAAAATGGCACACATATCCCTACATGCAAAATGACTAATCGAATCAGCTTGGTACTGGCACAAAAACAGAGCCACTGACCAGTGGAACCGAACTCAGAACCCAGATATAAAACCATCCTCATATAGCCACTTAACCTTTGACAAAGTAGACAAAAACATACACTGGGAAAAAGAATCCTTATTGAATAAATGGTGCTGGGAAAACTGGATAGCCACATGTAGAAGACTGAACCAGGATCCACACCTTTCACCTCTCACAAAAATCAACTCATGCTGGGTAACAGACTTAAACCTGAGGAGTGAAACTATTAGGATTCTAGAGGAAAATGTTGGAAATACTCTTCTAGATATTGACCTAGGCAAAGAATTTATGAAGAAGATCCCAAAGGCAATCACAGCAACAACCAAAATAAATAAATGGGACCTGATCAAATTAAAAGGCTTCTACACAGCCAAGAAGACTATCATGAGACCAAACAGACAACCTACAGAATGGGAGAGAATATTCACATGTTACACATCTGATAAAGGGCTGGTAACTAGAATCTATTTAGCTTCAGAGGTCAGACGGGATTGGGCGTGCTCAGGGCAGTGCAGCCGTAGACTGGAATCTATTTAGAACTCAGGAAAAGCAGCAAGAAAAAAATCAAACAACCCTATCAAAAAGTGGGCAAAGGACATGAATAGAAACTTTCCAAAAGAAGACAGAATAATGGCCAAAAACCATATGAAAAAATGCTCAACATCTCTAATCATCAGGGAAATGCAAATCAAAACCACAATGAGATATCACTTATCTCCAGTGAGACTGGCCTTTATCCAAAAGTCCCAAAACAATAAATGTTGTCATGGATGCGGAGAGATAGGAACACTCATACACTGCTGGTGGGATTGCAAACTAGTATCACCTCTGTGGAAAGCAATATGGAGATACATTAAAGAGATACAGGTAGAATTACCATTTGATCTAGCAATCCCATTACTGGGCATCTACTCAAAAGAACAAAAGACATTCTATGAAAAAGACACCTGCACCTGAATGTTTATAGCAGCACAATTCACAATTGCAAAGATGTGGAAACAACCCAAGTGTCCATCAATACATTAGTGGATTAATAAAATGTGGTATATGTATACCATGGAGTACTATTGAGCTTCAAGAAACAATAGTGATATAGCACCTCTTGTATACTCCTGGATAGAGCTGGAACGCATTCTACTAAGTGAAGTATCCAAAGAATGGAAAAACAAGCACCACATGTACTCACCATCAAATCAGTATTAACTGATCAACACTTAAGTGCACATATAAGAATAATATTTATTGGATCTTGGGAAGGGGGGAGAGGGAGGAGGGGACGGGTATATGCATACGCAAAGAGTGTGATGCGCACCATCCAGTGGATGGACACGCTTGAAGCTCGGACTTGGCGAAGGGAGGGGAGCAAGGGCAACATACAGTAACCTAAATATCTGTATTCCCATAATATGCTGAAATAAAAAAAGATAAAGAAAATGCTCAGCAGGAGGAATAGTCCAACTGCATGACACCAACAAGATAGGAAATTCTTAGAATATATGAGGGAAAGGACAATAACCTCTAAAAGGGTGAGCGATGTTAATGAGTGCAAAAACATAGTTATATAGAGTGAACAAGATCTAATATTTGATAGCACAACAGAGTGACTAAAGTTAACAAGGTACACTAAAAAAATAAATAAAATAAAATAAAAAGGAGGAAAAGGAAGAGCATCTATGAACCCCAATTCAATTCTAATGGATCATATTTTATGGGCTAGAAAACTGTGCATTTTTCATGTATTACAGGTGATTCTTATGAATTATAAAGAAAAATAAATACAGTCTTTATAGAGAGAAATAAATTACTGTATACTTTAAAATAACCAAAAGACTAGAATTGGAATGATACTAACACACAAAAAAGAGATAAATGCTTGAGGTGGCTGACAACCTAATTATTCTGATTTGACTATTACACACTATATGCCTAAATCAGAATATTGCATGTACCCTATAAATATATATAACTATTATGGACCAAATAATTAACAAGAAAAAAGTTTATGTAGCATGCATAGAGCCACAAAACAGAAAAATAAACATAAACAGGATTGAGCAAAATTACTGTGAAAACCATAATTGGATAGTTATCTAAAATATCTTCACAGATTGAATAAATTACCTTCAAAAGTACAAAAATGAGAGATTGTATTACCAATAGCAGTTTCTTCAGTGTACAACCCAAGAAGATAAAAATGTTCTTTTATATGAAGTTTAGGGAATCAAAATTAAAGATAAGAAAATTGTAGGCATACAAGACTAAAATTGAATGAAAGTAACAAGTCTTTTGTTGCACCAGCTTCAAAAGTATGTAAATGAAAAAAAGGAAAATTCTACCAAATTTAATTAAATCCAATATTAAATTTGTGTTGTTTTAACAACTTAAAGCAGAACATATTTTAAAGAAGATTATTTTAATTATTAATTTGTTAAAAATTTATATCACTTCTCTTGCATATTTTGCAGTATGTTGATTATCCTTTTATTAGAAATAAGGAGCACCAAAGGACTGATGGAGGCATAGACATTGCCCACAAGCCTCTGCACGCCCAGGACAACTGGATCATATGCCCTTAAAAGGTTTGAAGAGGAAGAGATGCTCAAGTCCATCCAGTACATGACCACAAAGAAACTCACCAGCAGTAGGATGGTCTGGGTGGCCCTTTTCTCTGGGGAGTCCTTTGAGGAGAGGCTGGTTGTGTGAAGGTACTGGGAGTGCTTCTGATGCCTGAACAAGAGAATTACCGTGTATGTACTTGAGAGCAGCATAATTCCCACAAAGGGGACATCTGTAAGTATTGGCAGCATGACAGAGAGGCTCCAGACAATGTAGCTTAAGGAGGAAAGTGAGCAGTACTTACTAACAGTTAGCACATTTGTCTGGGTCACATTGGAAGAAGCCACAGTGGAGAAGACCAGGTAACTACTCAAAGACAAACTGAGGAACCACTGGAAGAACAAAACATGAATAATATGATTTGCGGATTTCTTCTTAAACCTCACCAACCAGGACGTGCTGGGGCTGATGGTGATGGCCTGGAGCATGCTCAGGAGGTAGGTGGTGCAGATGGAGAGGCCCCTCATCACCCTGTTCAGGTAGAAGAATGCCTTACACTTGAAGTCATTCTGAAAATTTAGTGACTCAAAGAGGTCTGGAGATGCCAAGAACACTGTGATGAGAAGTAAAATGATGTGAATAAGAGCCAAGTGACAGGTGATGAGGCTGTTGAGCTTTAGTCTGTGATCCACATTGAGGGTGAAGATATGGAAGAAAAGTAGAGAGGTGTTGGCTATGAGTCCAATTCCAGCTTGGAAATAAAAGGCATCTTTTAATGGTACCACGATCATCTTGATGGGAAAGAGGAAACATATTTTTATATATCTGAAAAAAAGCAATACATCTCATCATCAATGTTATGTATTCAACAATGAAAATTATAAAAAGCATCATCATTGTAATTTCACCTGTATATCATAATTAAATCTAAGTCATATAAACTCTTAAAAATATACCTGAACATATATAGTGTTATATATATATATATATATATCTATAAAGACACTAAAACTATATATATATATATATATAAACACTAAAACATCCACAATTATTGATACACCTCTGTAAGATGCACATTATCTACAGTCCTCTTGTATCTGGGAATTGCTTTCTAGAAAGCATTTCTCTATTTTCCACATTACTTCACTTAATTTTCACCACCCAGAATAGTGATGTGCATATTAAAATAAATCATGGGTGTTTGTACAACTGAACTGAAGTAAATTTTATGTTAATGGAGGAAGAATCACCAAAAAAGTTTTGGAAAAATATAATGTTCCAATGATTTTATCTCACAGCACATCACTCTGACACTTTTTCTCCTTCCTTCACCTTCCTCACTTAAGTACTCATGGAATCGCATGGGGCTTACCTTGATGATGCTGGATAATTTTTCATAAAATCAGTAGCATATTAACCTAGATGCCATCTGCTAACCTTTCTTAATATATTTCCAGGGCCCGGAGATTAAGATGTTGACATTGTTATACTAACTGTATCTTCTCCAAATGGTCCTGGCTCTCTCCCAGCTGAGTTTTTATAGCAGTGAAACCTGATATAAACTGTCTGTGTTTCAGCAGGAACTTAATAGTTTTGTTGTCAATGTTCAAGAAGAAAATTTCTTGATGTTATGACACCCATGAGATTGTAGCACAATGTTCACAAGATGATCCTTTCTGGAGATTTCAGTTAATACTGGGATGCCCTCCCATGCCTTTCAAAATACATAGTTGTCCAATAGTAAATACAGTTCTCCTCATGTGTTAGTATCAAGATCTTTATATCAGAATCTTTTGTAAAATTTCACTGAATAATTAATAAAGTATGTTTCATATTATTAATATTTTATGTGATATGCAGGCATTATTTTATAAAACCAATACAATACTGGGGTTAGAATAATTGAGATGTATCATGCTCAAAAAAACATCCTCCACACTCACTCTATTCCTCTTCTGAGATGGAGATAGGTTTAATATTTCTCAAGATCACTTAAAACTACACTGGCCCATAAGTATAAACATGTAAACCAACATAGCTAATGTGACAGTTAGTGTTCTTGGCTTATACTAAAAAAATCATGGCTCTGGTCAAACATTGCTCTAATACCTCCTGACATGTATGAGTCTATAAAGAAGAAAGTACAGTTAATTAAGAATTTTTTTTTACTCTTTCTCCAGTAAAGGGACATATTTATCTCAACTGCCAGAACCGAGCTACCCATACTTCCAACCACACAAATCTGCACCCACAGCTTAGTTGGAATCTGTTGTCATGTTGCACTCAGGAAAATACCGGGAGAATATTAATTTAAAGTCTCAGTGGTCTCCACATGTTCAGGCTCACCACCCAGTACAAGTTGAACAATATTTTGGCATAACCACTAATACATATGGGATTATTTCATAACTATATATCTAAATAATTTTGTTATTATTTTACATATGTTATAGGCCACAGATTAAAAAGATACAATAAAAATATTAGAAAAATTAACACAGATGAGAATTTTAGTAATGTCCTCTCTCAACCCAAAGGATATCCAGCTCACTGCCTTTGCTTCATGGCCCTACTCTGTAAATGGCTATCACACAATGAAAAAGAGTGTGTCTACTAGACCATCATGTGGCCTCCTTTTCCAGTGAGAGGCCTGGACTGGGGAGCACTGTGGTTTCCATGAATCGGGATTAACAGATAAAGTGCAGTACCGTCAACTAAATATGAATTATAAATAAGTAAAGAAATACGTATCTGTAGGTATATATATAAATCTATAGATACATATATTTTTTTGAGATAGGTATTGCATAGAAATAATGCATTGAAATACCCAAACACAGGTAGACTAATAAATTATTTGTAGCTTTTTAAAATTTTAAACTTAACTGTGTCCTGTATTTTTAAAGGCTAAATCTGGAGACCTCAACATAAATGGTCATGAGATTTGAAAACATGGTGCAGGCCTGGGTGAATGAGAATCAGAGAAAAATCTATAGAGGTCATATAGTTAGTCCGAGTATAAAGGAGATGAGGTTCCTATCTGATACTAAACAATTTATAAATCTTTATTCTCATGTTGGCACACACTTTGAGATGTAGCAAACAGGTTGTCCTTGGGCTAAGGGTCAAGCCCCTGTGTATTCTTTGACAGATAATGAGGATCAAGTCTGTCTGCGTTTTTCTCACTTTCATGTTAGTCTATTCTTAATATTTTAAGTCCCAAAGCATTTACACAGTTATGGATATGTTAGAACAAACACAGCCCTTAAGTGGACCAGGAACTAAAGACTGACCATAAAGGCTTAGGGCTTAAATTAGATGTCCAAAAGAGAGAAGGACTGCAATGAAAGTAAGAAGCCATTTACAAACTCAGTGCTACTTTGCATTAGAGAATATGTTATTTGGGAGAAAAAAAGTGTGATAAAGTCTGTATCTTGAAAATAACAATTAATGCTTAGAGCATTTATGCTATATTTACTAGCATTTTAATACAGTTCTTTGCATTCTGCCTGACACATCTTTAAGTATAAACCTGTATCAAATAGCACCCTGTGTTTGTTTTCTTATTATAATAATCAAAAGTGTCTTATTCTTTATCAGTTTCACCATAGACTATGAATAGCATTGTAAAGATATGGCTGGTCTTTGAAAGCATAGAGGGATTATGAGAATTGCAGATGGCCTGGCTGGTGGTAAAAGGGCTTGTTCATTCAGTGGCAATAGTTGCCATCCTGAGAAACACAGATGGAAATGGTACATAAAGCAGTTATCTTCACTAGCCAGAAGAGCTCCACGAAAATCCTTTGTAAAATGTACAAATGGCAAAAGGATAATTACACGTTCCAGACACCACAGAAAAATTGAAATGTATCTGCTATTCTTTGGCAATTTAACCTAGAGTAGGGCATAGATGGAAGCTCACTAAACATGGACGTTGAGAATCTCAAGACATGGCCAAGATGGCGGATGAGAAAAGCTGTCAGTCAGAGCGTCTCTGCAAAAAAGACAGATTTTAGAAGAAAGTGAAAAAAATAAACTAGCAGAAAAACATAGATCGGGTGAGGGTTGGAAGGAACGGTGCCTGAAACTGCAGGAGACTCCACGGGAAGATATTGCAGAGGAGAACTGGAAGGAGAAAGGTATCCGAGAGGCTTGGACACGAGCAAGAAGGGTAGGTGGACCAGATAACTTTCCCTTCCCTTGCATCTCGGACTGTTGGTGGGCTCCTGAGCAGTTGGAGAGACCTACCAACACCAGCCCAGAGACAGCTGCCATCAGTGAGTGGTGTCCTCCTGTGGACAAAGCACCAGGCTCCCAGCTCCCTCAGGGCACCTCCCCACATGCAGACCTGAGCCTATCGGCAGACGCCATAGTGCTCCATTCTCACCTTCCCCTTCCATACCTGTGGGTGCCCAGAGAGACAATTTAGCCATCACAGGGAGGCATCTCCAGGCAATGGGGCCTTTCTTTTTGAGGCCCTACAGCAGACTGAGGGGTACTCAGACTGCGAGTTTCCTACCCGCCAGCCCTCCCAGGTGCTTCCTGCCTGGTGACTCCAGGAGAGTGGGGCAAATCCCAAGGTGGAGTGAAATTGATACAGCTTGGGCACCCTGTAGGTGATTCGAGACTAGTACCCCTCCACCTGGAAGGGTCAGGGATTGATCTCCAGGGCCCAGGGGACAGGTCTGCAGACCAGACCCCGACACCCACATCATGGTCACACTGCCCCGGGGCACAGAAGGGAGATCTGTGAAAGAGCCTACTGAGGTGTGTGTGCCTTCGGGGGCAGATCAGCATGCCTGAGTGGCAACCCTCCTCCCAAAAAAGGGCTGTGCACCGAGCTCAGGCTGCAATCCTGGGCAAGGAACTTTCCAGCCCATGTCACAGCCAGGGGAGATCCATTGGCCTGAGGTCCTGCCTGCTGGCAGAGGCCTGGGAGAGGCCACGGAGTGGGGGAGGGTGGAGGGGAGCGAGACCTGCTCCACAGTGTGGGTCTCGGACAGCCCCACACCCCAAGCCCAGATTTCAGCTGAGTGGAGCCATTTCAGCCGCTCCTGGCAGCTTTGCACAGAAACAAAGAACAGACCTCTGACCTCTGCTAACAGCAGTTGTGGAACTTGAGGGCAGGATTACCCAACCGAGCCCCACCCAGACTCAACCCCAGGACCTGTCCCCACTGAGATGGAGAATAAGGACACACCTGGAAGTCCCAGGGCCCCACCCACCACCCAGGGCACAAGAGGGCCTCTCCAGAGGAACAAGAGCAGATTACAGGACCCAAAAACAGCACTTCAGCATGGTCCTCCCAGCAAGTGACACCTACTGACAGGGAGGTCATTCTGCACACAATTTTACTGCATCTACTGATTCATCAGAAAGGGTGTGGTTGAATCTCACCCACAAGCACCACCTACTGGCTCAGAGACTAAACAGGGTGTGTCGTTATCCAAATGAAAATCTAAAGGCAAGAAGGAACAACTGATCCAGATGGGAAGGAAAGAGCGAAAGAACTTTGGAAGTATGAAAAACCAAATGGAAAGTACATCCCCAAAGAGGAACAACAGCTTTCTAGCAACTGACATTAACCAAACTAAGAACACTAAAATGGCAGAAGAAGAATTTCAAAGATGGATTGTAAGAAAACTCAATGACATGCAAGAAAAAATGGATGACCAACACAAAGAAACCACAAAAAATATCCAGGAATTGGAAGAAAAATTTGCTAAAGAAATTGAAATATTAAAGAAAAATCAAACCGATCTCCTGGAAAAGAAGGACTTATTCAGGGAACTACCAAACACAGTGGAAAGCCTCAAGAAGAGGGTAGGTCAAACAGAAGAAAGAATCTCAGATATAGAAGACAACTCCTTCCAATTAAACAAGTCAGTCAAAGAGATTGAGTGGAAAATTAAGAGAAAAGAAATAAGCCTACAAGAAATGTGGGTTTCTGTGAAAAAAAAAACCGAACCTGAGGGTGATAGGAATTCCAGAAGGTGAAGAAGAAAACACGCAAGGGACTGGATCAGCCATTTAAAGAATTAATAGAGGAGAATTTCCCAGGCCTTGGTAAAACTCTAGATATGCAGGTACAAGAAGCTCAATGGACCCCAGGGAGATTCAATGCAAATAGGAAGACACAACGTCATGCAGTCATCAGATTGACAAAAATAGCCACTAAACAGGCCTTTCTGTGAGCTGTAAGGTGAAAGAAACAAGTAACATACAAAGGAAAGCCCATCAGAATAACACCAGATTTATCCACTGAAACCCTACAAGCAAGAAGAGACTGGGGCCCCATTCTCACTCTTCTGAAACAGCATAATGCCCAGCCTAGAATCTTCTACCCTGCAAAACTAAGTTTCATATATGAAGGAGATATAAAGACATTCTCAGATAAGCAAAGACTGAGGGAATTCACCAAGACAAGACCAGCTCTCCAAGAAGTACTCAAAACAGAATTACACAAGGATCAGCACCATAAACACTCACAAATGTAAAACCACTCAAAAGTTAAAGATCAAAGGCTAGATTCCACAATGGCTCAAGAGGGAATACAAAGCAACAATATGCAACCCAACAGAATGAACAGAAATCCACCCCACTTATCGGTTCTCTCAATAAATGTGAATGGCTTGAACTCCCCTCTCAAGAGACATAGGCAGGCCGAATGGATAAAAGAAAATAAGCAAAGAATCCGCTGTCTCCAGGAATTGCATTTAACCTGGAAGGATGCATTTAGACTCAAGGTAAAGGGGTGGAAATCAATATTTCAAGCAAATGGAAGCCAGAAGAAGGCTGGTGTGGCAGTTTTGATCTCAGATAACTTAAGAGTTTAAATCAGCAAAAGCAATGAAAGACAAAGAGGGTCACTATCTAATGGTGAAGGGTACAGTTCAACAAGAAGACATAACAATTCTAAATATGTATGCACCCAAATTAGGTGCACGCAAATTCATAAAGCAAACTCTACTTGATCTAAACAAATTGATATACACCAACACCACAATAGTCGGACTTCAACATCCCACTGACAGCCCAGGACAGATACTCCAAACAGAAAATTAACAAAGAAATAATGAACTTAAACAGAACTCCAGAACAAATGGGCCTGATGGACGTTTACAGGACATTCTACCCAAAAACCACTGAATATGCGTTCTTCTCATCAGCTCATGGGACATTCTCTAAGATTGACCATATTCTAGGACACAAAGAATGCCTCAAAAAACTTAAAAAGTTAAAAATTATACCATGCATCTTCTCAGATCACAGTGGGATAAAAATAGAAATCAACCCCAACAGAAACTCACATCTCTACACAAAGTCATGGAAATCAAACAAACTTCTGCTGAACAATTCCTTCATAAATGAGGAAGTAAAGAAGGAAATCAAAAGATTCTTTGAACTAAATGACAAAGGTGACACAAGTTATAAAAATCTGTGGGACACAACCAAAGCAGTTCTGAGAGGAAAGTTTATTTCCATAAATGGCTATATCCAAAAGTCAAAAAGATCACAAACAGACAACCTAATGAATCGACTCAAAGAATTGGAAAAAGAAGAACAGACCGACCCCAAACCCAGCAGAAGAAGGGAAATTAATAAGATCAAATCAGAACTAAATGAAATTGACAACAGGGAAACTATACGGAAAACTAATAAAACAAAAAGCTGGTTCTTTGAAAAACAAAACAAAATTGACACACCTTTGGCAAAACTAATGAAAAACAGAAAAGAAAAATCGCTAATAAGCTCCATCAGGAAAAAAAAGGAGAAATTGCAACCAATGTGGTGGAGATTCAAGACATGATTTATGAATATTACAAAAACCTTTATGCACACAAACTGGAAAATGTGGAGGAAATGGACAAATTTTTAGAAACACACAGCCTACCTAGGCTCAACCAGGAAGAAATAGAATTCCTGAACAGACCAATATCAAGGACCAAAATTGAAACAGCAATAAAAAACATTCCAAAAAAGAAAAGTCCCGGACCAGATGGTTTCACACCCGAATTTTACCACACCTACAATGAAGAACTGGTGCCTATCCTGCAGAAATTATTCCACAACATCGAGAAGGATGGATTCCTCCCCAACACATTTTATGAAGCCAACATAATCCTGATACCAAAACCAGGAAAGGATGCAACAAAAAATGAAACCTACAGACCAATATCCCTTATGAATATAGATGCAAAAATTCTCAGTAAAATTCTAGCTAACTGAATTCAGGTGCTTAAGAAAGTATTCCATCATGACCAAGTGGGCTTCATTCCAGAGATGCAGGGATGGTTCAACATATGCAAATCTATAAACATAATTCACCACATAAACAGAAACAAAAACAAAAACCATATGATTCTCTCAATAGACACAGAAAAGGCATTTGACAAAATTCAACACCCTTTTATGATAAGTATGCTTAACAAAATAGGCATAGATGGGGCTTACCTAAAAATGATACAAGTCATTTATGACAAACCCACAGCCAACATCGTACTGAATGGGGAAAAATTGAAAGTATTCCCACTTAGAACTGGAACCAGACAAGGTTGCCCACTATCTCCACTTCTATTCAACATAGTGCTGAAAGTCCTGGCCACAGTAATCAGGAAAGAGAATGGAATTAAAGGCATATGAATGGGAACAGACGAGATCAAACTCTCACTATTTGCTGATGACATTATATTATATCTGGAAAACCTCATGGATTCAACCAAGAGGCTCCTGGAATTGATAAATGAATTCAGTAAAGTCTCAGCATACAAAATCAATACACACAAATCAGAGGCTTTCATATATGCCAGTAGCAGTCATACCGAGAACCAAGTCAAAGACTCAATTCCCTTCACAATAGCAACAAAAAAAATAAAGTATCTAGGAATATATTTAACTAACGAGGTAAAAGACCTCTACAGGGAGAACTATGAAACACTTAGGAAGGAAACAGCAGAGGATGTAAACAGGTGGAAAATTATACCATGCTCGTGGGCTGACAGAATCAACATTGTTAAAATGTCTACACTACCCAAAGTCACGTAGAGATTTAATACAATCCCTATTAAAATACTAACATCGTTCTTCACAGATGTAGAAAAATTAATTTTACGCTTCGTATGGAACCAGAGAAGACTCCGCATAGCAAAAACAATTCTAGGCAATAAAAACAAAATGGGAGGCATCAATCTACCAGACTTCAAACTTTGCTATAATCCTGTAATAATCAAAACAACTTGGTACTGGCATGAAAATAGAGTCATTGACCAGTGGAACAGAACTGAGAACCCAGATATAAAAACATCCTCGTATAGCCATCTAATCTTTGACAAAGCAGACAAAAACATACACTGAGGAAAAGAATCTTTATTCAATAAGTGGTGCTGGGAAAACTGGATAGCCACACGTAGAAGACTGAATCAGGATCCACGCATTTCACCTCTCACAAAAATTAACTCATGCTGGGTAACAGATTTAAACCCAAGGAGTGAAACTATTAGAATTCTAGAGGAAGATGTTGGAAATACTCTTCTAGACATTGGCTTAGGCAAAGAATTTATGAAGAAGACCCCAAAGGCAATCACAGCAACATCGAAAATAAATCAATGGGACCTAAATTAAAAATTAAATTAAAAAGCTTCTGCAGAGCCAAGGAAACTGTCCCAAGAGCAAGCAGACAACGTGCAGAATGGGAGAAAATTTTTGCATGCTACACGTCCGATAAAGGGCTGATAACTAGAAATCTACTTAGAACTCAGGAAAATCAACAAGAAAAAAATCAAACAACCCTATCAAACAGTGGGCAAAGGACATGAACAGAAACTTTTCAAAAGAAGACAGAATAATGACCAAAAAACATATAAAAAAATGCTCAACATCTCTAATCATCAGGGAAACGTAAATCAAAACCACAATGAGATATCACTTGTCTCCAGTGAGACTGGTATTTATCAAAAAGTCCCAAAACAATAAATGTTGGCGTGGATGCGGATAGATAGGAACACTCATACACTGCTGGTGGGTCTGCAAACTAGTGCAACCTCTGTGGAAAGCAATATGGAGATGCCTTAAAGATATACAAGTAGAATTACCATTTGATCTAGCAATCCAATTACTGGGCATCTACCCCAAAGAACAAAAGACACTCTATGAAAAAGTCACCTGCACCCAAATGTTTATAGCAGCACAGTTCACAATTGCAAAGATGTGGAAACAACCCAAGTGTCCATCAACACATGAGTGGATTAATAAAATGTGGTGTATGTATACCATGGAGTACTATTCAGCTTTAAGAAACAATGGTGATATAGCACCTTTTGTATTCTCCTGGATAGAGTTGGAACACATTCCACTAAGTGAAGTATCCCAAGAATGGGCAAACAAGCACCACATGTACTCACCATCAAATTGGTATTAACTGAACAACACATAAGTGTACATATAAGAATAACACTTATTGGATGTCGGGTAGGGGCGATGGGGGAGGGGGGAGGGGACGGGTATATGCATACAGAAAGAGTGCGATG